>OX411306.1:60276528-60304838 GCA_948150685.1 Rhaphigaster nebulosa | reverse complement strand
GAGAGGAGAGAGAGAGAGAGAGAGAGAGAGAGAGAGAGAGAGAGAGAGAGAGAGAGAGATTTAACTGCTCCTTTAAAGTTATGGAAATTAAACCTCCGGGGTACAGATATTTAAAAATAGCACTTCCGATCATCCTAGAAGTTATTGACAGACCTTTCCATAATTCTAGAGCAAGACATTCAAACTCCAACCTGTAGACCTAGGCTGTTGAATTCATTCATTCACTCTCGATGCAATTATCTCTTCCAACCTCTTGCCATTCTACAGATATTATATGCTATAATGTATTCATCCCCTGTGTGCAATGTAGTCCTCATTATCAATCCAATCTTTGGAAGAACGATGTTAGGATATTTGTTCCTATATCGTTTTTTGATAGAGCTCTGGTTTAAATTCTGACTGGTACACAAAATTTTCACTTGAGGGCCGTGTTTTTGACCGAAGTACTCTGATCGATTTAGTTCGAAACTGAATAGACGACATTAGCCAAGTGATAAAAGCACAGGTCTGACCACACCAGCATCTTAAAATAACTTAAGGTCGAGAATCCGGAACCCCAACCAGAACTTATTAGTCGTTATTTTTTACAAAATGATTTCTTTCTCACTTCGAGACTGAACTAATGATATTTTTAATATGTCTTATTTATTTTTAATCAATGATTTTTATTACACTTGAACGATTTTACACTTATTACACTTTTTTTCTAATAAAAAAATGTCCTTGGTTTGGAGCGACTTATTTCAGTGATAAATTATTGATTTAGAGCAGAATGAGGTTAAATAGGTATAATCAAAGAAGACCAAGAGGTAAAGAGGTCAGAGCATTCCCGGGTCAAGGTAGCTGGATCGATACTGCAGGGAAATTTTGTTCTAAAGTCCTCCCTAGCAACTTGCCACATCATTGCCTCCAAAACGGTTATTAGCTATTGTTACAATTTTAAAATATAGTATCCTGATTGCACTTGAAAGCTCACAGGATGCTTACCTCTTTGTTATATTGTAAAATATTTCTTATTCGAGTAATCACTCTGTGAGAGGCTTGCTGAAATATTCTAGATTCTAGTCCTCGCATTAGGTATCGGTTTGAGTCCAATGCTCAGTCGGCATAGAATTCTATCTTATGGTTTTTATAGATTTTTCTAAAGATTTTTTTTTTTCGCTGCCTTTTTTTATTTGAATCTTCGAGATTTTTTTTTGTTCAATCCTGTATCAAATTAGTTTGGTGACGTACTTTCAATATATAAATACTGTCATCCAATTCCATTTTATCGAACTATTTGATATCTTGGATATCAACTGGCCAAGTTAAATTATACCCAGCCTGAAGGGACGAACCTGTAAACCACCAATTCACGCTCCTATGAGGATTGCAATTATCTGCTCCATGATGAAAAGAGATTCCATGATAATCGAATCTTTTTCACTAGCTAAAATAGTATAGTACTATGAAACCCAAATCGAGAATTCGTTTAATGTTTCACCACTTTTATAATTTCAATCATTATTAAGTGGCGAACCAACTTATACGACAATCTCCAAGCTTCCCATTTCGTGCGAATTCAGCGTTTCAAATGGGTGGGACAGGTAATCAGTATGGATAGAGCTGCCAGGCAATTATATTATGGAAGCCCGGATGGAGTCAGACCGCGAGGAAGACCGAAGGGGAGGTGGAAAGACTCAGTGGCTGAGGACTTGAGGATGGTCGAAATTCCCAGCGGACATCTTAATGACCGCAATGACTGAGAAAAGGCGGTTGAGAGGGCCAAGGGCAGCTTCAGGTGCCTGTCGAGCTGATAAATAAATAAAAATAGAGAGTGTAAAACCTTTCAAATAGTCGATGAACTCTTTGCCACTGAATTTTAAATAATTCATAGAATTTTGATTTTTTTTTTTTTTTTGGCTTGGACTACAATAGCCTCTCTCCTGCAAGAGCTAACCCCAATGACTTTGTCTCGATTTGCATCACTTCCGACAGGCTTTTACTTGAATTTGGTCTCATGCACAATCAGTGTTTGTCCATCCTTTTTGAAGTTAAGAGAGATTGTAAATGAGAATAAAATTAAGTAGAAGTCTGTCTCTGATTGTGTTCTCAGATATCGTGATGTCAAGGTCGTCTTCAAAACAAGACATACAGAACCATCTGTATGTCTTGCACCCTAAATTTGGATTTCCTGCCAGTTTTTTTTCTTCGAGAAGATGAAGAAGTTGGCATATTAGGGTACTGCCCAATTTTACTCTAATGTCGGTCTGCAAAACCAATGTGGACTGTACCTTGTTTATTGTTTGCAGCATGAAAATGGTCATGCGGATCAACTTCCTAGAAATTCCGAACTATTTTAATTTTTCTCTCTGTAAACAACATCATATCCTGCTTTAGAGTCGACATACGAGATAATCTATGACGAGTTTTTAGTAAAGTCCCTTTATAAGAATTATTCTTATTGAAACGATCTGATCCATTGCCGTGCAGTCCTTTCTAAAACCAGATTGGTAATGTCACAAGATTCTTGTCGCAAAAGGAACATAGTAGCAGATAGTATAGGCACATGTAAGGAGAGATCTACCTCATAGTTGCTACACTCAATCTCCTTATTATTTATGTGCAGATAGCTGTCTTCTAGTCCTTTGAAATCTGCTCATCCAGCAAAATTGTAAATATTAGGTCTTACAAGGTCTTCCTATTCTTTCTCTATGTTGCGTCATAGATACAACAGGCTGAAGGAATTGATACAACAGACATCATTGATACAATGCTCTTCACTTTTTAATGAGCTTGTCGAACTTATTTCGTCAGGTGGCTTATCTTGGACCTTGTAAATTCGGATTCTTGCAAGTCTGCACTCTTTATAAGCAGGTTAATGTATTTTACTCATCTTATCTTGACCTCATCTTTCTGTACAAAAATTATCTCATACATTGCAGGATGTAGTTCTCAACTGTACAGTTTTTCTACGTTCATTCATTCTTTGGAAGCCATGGAGCATCTTGTTTGCTCTAAAATCTTAATACCAGTATCGCATGGCAATTTAAGGCAATAAGAAAGCTGAAAGTGTGCATTTCCCATGGGGACTTTCTTGACCCACTTGTCTGGGAATATCTCATTCATTGGGGTTGGATTGTAGGAAAGTATTTTCTCAAAAAGTATTTTCCTGAGGACTACCAATGTTTGCGGTGGGGTCAATTTTCCCATAGCCACTCTGTAAGGGATACTCCAGGGTTTTTTTTGCAGACTCCTTGACTAAAAACTCATCCCAGGACTTCTGTTTTTGAGAGCGCACCTTATTTCGATATTCTCTGGCTTCGGACTTGAACTCGTTACAAAATGCTTTGCGTCCCTCATCATATCCACACTTCTGGTAATACCGACGAGCCTTGTAGAGGTCTCTCTTCCATGGTAGTTAAGACCGGCGTCCTCCAAGGAACAGATCGAACCTTCGCCTTCCGATACTGCACTCAAACTGATTTAAGAATATTAGGACTCCACTTGATTACTCCGATGTTGGTGTAATACTCCCATACCCTCTCCCTCATCAATACTCCAATCTGCAACAGCTGCAATGTTAATTCGATATTAGTCTAACTATGTAAGGATTTATTTGTCTAATAATGCTCCATGTAGGAAAAGTTATTTCAGTGCCATTTAAAGAAGTTTGATGATTTATCAGTCGTAACAGTTAGGGCAATTCAACCTATCAGGAGCATTGTGGCAGAAAATTTTAAGAATTACTTGTGCTACTAGCTCACACCTTCGAGGACGACATTAAGTGGTACTGTACAGTAAGTCGATTTTTGCGAAAAAGTTTACAAAAAGTTAATTCCAGGGCCACAACTAAGATTTTCAACAGGGGGTGTAAGCTAAATTTTGACGCTCTTTTTTCCCCTCTCTCCTATGATAAAACTGATTTATTGCAGTATTTTAGGTAATCTATTTCGAAATAAATATCATCGCTTCATAACTTTAACTCATTAATAATAATTTTTAACTGAATTAAGGTCAAAACAATCAACAATCAGAAAGCAGAAACAATTATTGTTTACTTAATATAAAAATAAAATTTGGCTAAATATTTTGCCGCCCTCTCTGCTACCCGGGGCAAGTACCTCCTTTGCTCCCTCTCCTCCTAGTTCTGTCCCTGCATATGTATACCTACCATAAATACGTAATTTCAGTTTCGTATAACTTTTCGTTTTTGCGCTAAGCTGTTCTCACACATACCATTTTACGAGATTTCATTATTTGGATTCAGGAGACCTTAGTTGGAGTGCATAAGTATGTTTAATCACATTAGGCTCATGGAATAAAATTGTCAAATTAATACATGGTTTAGTCGATCAACATGCATCAGCGAATACCTCAATTTTTACCGAAATTAGTTTTCGCACAATGTCACATAATATTTTCATTTGGAATTTATAACTAACTTAAATTTCATCTTCTGAGCGCTGTGGTATTATGTTGTATGGCGGTGACAGTTGTATGGTATCAGTCCTTTTTTGAAAATGTAAAAATGGTTCCACATTTTTCTGAAAATGGTTAATTCTTTTGAGAGTACAAGACTACAAAATATTAAAATGTAAATTCTTGTTTTTTCATCATTTTGTTTCGGACAAGGCCTATCAAATCGGCAGATACTGTGGACTTTAGATACCAAAAAATCATTTAAATATCTCTATAAAAATTACTATAAAGACCAATAAATTTTAATAAGTAATCAGGTCAAAAAAACAGGTCTACCTGTATATAGAGTTTTCAAAAAGTTTTAAACTTAAACGCCTTTGAAATAATGCCCGAGAATTGTAAGATTAAAAAGAATGTAACCGGCCATGTCCTTCGGAGTGACCATTTAAAATATAGAAGGAGAGAAAAAGAGTGGGGAGAGGGAAAACTTGTTAGGATAGGGACAGTTGGCCAGCCTGCAAAGCCATTACCTACCCCAAGCCGACTCAAATAGCATGGCACAATTGCAAACAGTATTGACACAGGATGAAATCTTGTACTGTTTAAGATTAAGCCAGTGATGTTTTCACTGTACATAAAGAAATGTAAAGAATTATAAATTATTTATATTTTAAATTACTACCATTATCTATACGGTTTATCCATCTTCTTTTTGTTTTTGTACGTTTTTTTAGACATTTTCTAGTTGTTTCAAGGGTTCGAGCTCGGCAGTGGCAAAAAATTTATTTTCTGTTATAACAGATATAAATCGACCCTGAGGGTCGGGGGACTCTCCTGGGGTCAGCCATCCAGCTCTAAAAGTGGGCACCTGGCTCTTCATTTCTGGTTGTGTGACCACATCGACTCCTCGTATCACCCTTCGTCAATAAAGAACTGAATCAAAGATCCTCCATAGGTGGGTAGTAACACAGGTTTCTTTCTTCCTTTTTTTTTGTTCCTTCATATTTTATGAGATAATATAAAGTGTATAAATAACCCTCAGACAATAAGAGAATGTTGTCTGAGGGTTATAATATTTTATCATATATAGAACTAACCTTGGACCTTTAAAAGTTGAGAAAATCCAACTTTTTAAAATTTATGGTTATGTCGTTTTACCTTAACATCATGATTGGGTATCTTAAGGCTGTCCAAGTGGTGACTTCGAAGGCACTCCAAAATTCCATAAACAGGTGAAGGGTTGTGATCCAGTAGTCTCGGGATTTCTCCAATATCATCCGGAGGCTGAATATCTCATCGACTGTGGAACTTCCTCCTACAAAAGCTGCTTGAAAATTACCTATTTCTCTTGCAGCAATAGGAGGAGCTTGCAGTGTATGATGTTATAAAGAACTTTGTAGATTCACTGAAGATGTGAGATCTTGTGCTGATTGGTGAAGCCCATGACCACTTCTTATTCAGGCATAGATAGATACCTTTCTTCCTCTGGTCGGGGCTCCTCTCTTCAACCCAGATGATGAGGATGACATTGAGGCCTTTCCAAAACTCTCCACCACCACTCATCCAGGAGTTGTATTGTTGTTCAGCCTATTGATGGCCTCATGTTATGACAAAACCGCCAAGTTTCAATTTTGTTTTCAAATTATACTTAACTGAAATGACCTAGGTATTAATTATCAGATATTAATTAATTAATTCTGAAGATTCCAAAACAAAGCTTTACTAATTCAAACATCATCAGAAGTGAAAAACATAAGATCACATAAATGCGGACCAGAGATAGAACAGCTCATATCAACAGTATTACTTTGGAGGCTTCCAATGATAGCCTGATAATATATTTTTTATTACTCCGAAAAAAAATCAATAATTAGTTGTGTATATATTTTAGTAAATTTTGAACGTGGCTGTGAGCGTTAAGCTAGAGCATTGCTTGAGATTTGATCAATAGTCCTAATATGCTCATGGAGGATGAGATAATTTTAAAAGAGCTTTGAGACCATGATTACAACTGACTCCTCCGCCTACCAGAGGACTAGCTAACAGCTACCTGACTATGGCTAGTGATAGAAGGAACAAAGAATGGAGCGTACATACTACAGAGCTGCTCACTCCCACACTAACGGGGCTGCTGAGGAAGAGTTACGGCGGCGGGCCAAGTTCCGTTAGCCGGTGAGCGGTTCGTACCAAGGCCGGCTACCCATCTCCACCTGTTGTTCCTCTGAGGCTCCTGTCCATCGTTGGTGTAGCTCCAGCTCTGTCATCAAAATCCTATCAATAAATAAAATAACGCATTATTGAAAAAAAAAATCAACGATTGATAGCTTTGAGTATATTTTCACAAAGATACCATAATCTTTGTTAGCAAACTTCAATATACTAACGAAGATCATGGGCGTAGATAGGTATATCCGTGGGAGGGAAGGAGAGGGACTGTCTCCCTCCTCCCTCCTCCAAGCAACTGCTTGTCCCCAGAAAATTTGTGAAAAAGAAATACGAATAAGTCCAAAAAAAAAAAATTAAAACTTATAATTTTGCCAGTCAGGTGTCATAAAATGATATATAATATATTTTCGCCATTTTAAAAGACAAACGAGAATGTAATGAAAATGTGTGAAAAGGACAACACGGAAGTGAGCAGGTTAATTAGCGGCTACCAACTGACCATTAAAGTCTATTTTCCATTTTTTATTCAGAATATGCGTGATTTTGAGGTGACGTGGTGAAACTACAAAATAGCAACATAGCGAAAATCAGCGCTACGACTGCTTATATTGTAGTTTTTTGCTATACATAGGAAATAGTAAATTAAAAATAAAATATAATAATTAAAAAAATAGACGTGCTATAAATACAAAATCGAACGCTCTACAGTTGGCATTGCTCATTTGAAATAACCGTTTTTGAGTTACAAACATTATAAAATTTTACCGTTTATGGGCCGGCAATTGCCTCTTACATATCCTACTACTGTTCATATTGTTCATACTATTGTTCATATTGTAAGTTAATTTGAAAATGTATTAGATTTGTCACATGGACTTATGCTAACAAATACGGCGCTGTGAAACATTATTTTGGTTAACCAAAAGCACAAGACTGTGTTGAAAAAATAGCAAGTGCTACTTTCTAAGTAAAGAACATTAATTCTCTATATGCAGGGCACATGTATTTTTTTTTTCTTTGCTGGCATTTCTGGCGATAAGTTGCACGAGACCTGTCCAAGGAATGACCAGATTGGACAAGATAACATTATTCAACTGGTCATGCGAGGTGTATTTTTAGATTAAGCCCTTTGTAAAAATATTGGTGAATTATATAAATTAACATTAGGTTTAAGTTGGGTAAAATTTGTTTTTATAATGATAAATCAATATTTTAATTATCTTAAAATAATAACGTTTAAATCAACCTCTAAGAATATAAACAAGAGATCAATTCTTTGTATTGTTTATAAACGAAATTTGAAAGATATGGCTAAAGATACAATTTGAAACATTCAAAGAAAAAAATTGTGCATGCATATTAACTTTGAAGGGTAAGAAATAACAAGGTTAGTGGCTGATCAGCCTTTACCTTTCTGATAATTATCAGAAAAAAGACAATTTTCAGAGACGAATTTTCACAAAGAATTGAGGTAACCAAAAATTTTTTTTTTTAATTTGGGCATGTTCTTTGACTAACGATTAAGGTAATAAACCATATTTTTAAGATCAAAATTACTTTTTATTATAATTATAAATAATAAATCAACAAATATAAATAAAGAAAATACTTAACAAAAACTTGAAAAGATTAACTTAAAAAAAAAATTTCAAATGTTTAAATGTTATTTGATGAAGTTTAGAATCAGTTACCATCTTAGTTGTCAGTCCCATGGACCAATTGTCGACCACGTGGAATTATAATACTTCCATGAGACAAACTACAATAGGCCCATTACCATGGGTAATTCTAACAACTCAGAATTTGAAGTCGAATAATTACTATTTCAAATGCCCTTTTCTTGCGAATCACTCTTATTGATTATTCAATTTGGTTGATCATAGTAAAAACGTTTTAAAAAATGTAATAGGCAAACAATCTTGGTTTGAATCCATTTTTGTTGAAATAACACAACAAAAGATAAACTGGGAAACGTTATAAGATAGAGAAAAACTAAGCCAAACAGGAAGAGAAACAATGCTCGGATAAAAAAATGATATAAAAAAGTTAAAATAAAATAATTAGTAAATCGATCGTCTTGTTTATCAAGTTTGTAAAGTTCTCGAGATAAACATTAAAATTGTCTACGATCATAGGCGTAGCGTACATTTAACTTTTGAGGGGGCACAAGTTGAGTTCAGTTAGGGCACTCCTCCGTACAAAACTGCCGGGTAGTCCTTAAGATAAGAAATATGAATTTTTTTTTTAAAGTGGGAAAAAACAACGTTCATAAAAAGTTTAAACATTTTCCCGATTTTAACTGAACTTCTATTAGCTTTATAATTTATTTCAAGTTAAGTTGGGGGACAGCGATGCCTCCCCGAGGCTACGCCCAAGTCCATGGTTGTTATTTTAAATGGATAATTGTTTCAATAAACAATGAAGTTCTGAAAGAGGAATAGGCATTTATATTTCTCATTATCACAGAAATAGCGAACAATTACTGTTTTAGAATACTGTTTAACACAGAAAAACAAAATCTTTTTTAGAAAAGTCAGTTCGTATCAAACACCTTCATGCTCAATTATCTGTTAGAGACAGATAATTACAGATAACTATCTATCTAATAATGATGGCACCAGTTATCGTTTACTCAAATTAATTTTTATTAAATAATAGGCAATGGGTGTTACTGAAAAAAAAAAGATTAATTTAGTGCCATTTAATCAGTTTTTAGTGAAAATGTCACTATCAGATGTTTGATATAATTTATGCTCAATAATAAATAAATAATAAATTAATAAATTAAAAATAATTTTATTTTTTCAATTTTTTTTTTAGAGTTTTGCAACAAAACCATTTAGGTTATACGAAAAAAAAAGAATTAAAGTTGTAAAATAACTGCTCCAAGCTATATTTCTCATATCGATCTAAAGCCTAACTATATATATATATATATATATATATATATATATATATATATATATATATATATATATATATATATATATATATATATCAATCTAAAAGTAACTGAGGTTAAATCTGAAAGATCTTAAGACTTATTCACGACTATGGACTAAGTAACCCATAAAGGTAAAGCCACACTAGAGGGACTGGAAAGATGAAAGTTTTTGCCTAAGGAATTCAAATAACGTCATTTACAAAAGAAACCCATTTGAGTTGCCGAAGTGCGGCCAAACTACGAGAAGGGGACAGACGAAATTAACAGCGCTCGTCCTTCCAATCTTTCTAGTGTGGCTTTTCCATCAAATAGGATTAATGATTGAGGGGTAGGTACTAGAGGTTCTCAGAAACAGATTGCGGCAACAAAACAATAGATTTAAAAAAAAAAAAATTAATTCAGTGAACTCTTAAACATGCCGGTAAATTACGTGAGATTTTGAAATGTTTTGTAACCCATTATAATTTTTCTTCTACCTGTGGTTGCTGTAAAAGTAATTTCTAATTATTAGCCTATTGTGTCTATAATTAAATGTAAACAATGTTTCGATCTATGATATGAACTGTGCCGATGATCACCGGAAAAAAATTATATAGTTCTCTGCTAAATTATATCGCTCATACAGATTGTAGTAAAAGCGAGAAGAGGAAAACACTGGCTGATGAAAAAGTTAATAGATAGGAGAGAGATCGGGCCCCGATTCAATTTAAGCTCAGTTGAAGGTTGGCTATTGAACGACCCCTAGTTGAATAAAAATTGCGACGGGTCTCTGGAAGACCCGGAATTAAATGAAATGTTGACTCTTCCATTTGGGACTTTATCATCCTGATTGACACTAATTAATCGAGTACACTGTCCATCTATCTGAATCTATTGAGGAGCCAAATTCTAACAATGATGAGCCATTCATTTATTCAGACTTGATAATTAAGACTCGATAAAATAATACTGAAGAGTGCTTATAAACATAACCTCAGCTATCTAATGATATAACTCCAATTATTGTTCATTTAAACATTTTTATTCTTCTTTAAAACAATGGATTTATATTTAAAAAAGCACAATAAATTCTGATGAATATTTTTTTAAATTTGGTATTTAATATCCTTATCTACTTCTGACAGGCAGGACTGGTTATTCCTACATAGCACCAACCTGTTCTAACCAGAGTGCGAAGATTAAGATCATTTAGGAGAGGAGATATACGTTTCAAGGTGAAACTAATTCCAACAAAGACGGGGTTTAAATTTTTTAGTTCTTTGTTGGTATCTTTTTGACACACTAAGTGCGCAAAGTGCGATTTTTTGGCCACTTGAAATTATTTCTTTAAATCATAAAAAATCTTATGCGGAATCAAATAACCAAAAATTTCATCCTAAAAAAACAATTTGATGTTAGTTTTAAAAATAAAAATAAATAACAAAATGGTTGCCGAAAACTAAAAGCTTTCCACATTTGGACATTTAAACTTTTCGTTAATTTTTCATTCAGTGCTCATAAAATCATAAACCGCGGTAAAAGCTTTACAATAATCTTTTTTAAAGTTAATTAAATTTTCAAAAATTTGAGCCCCAATAGAGCTCTTTAGTTCCTGAGGAGTTAAAGATAAGCAAAAACAAAAACATTTTTTTTTTCCAAAAATCGAGAAATCACCATTTTGTGAATTTATTTTGGCAAGTATCATAGATAGAAACTGTTTTTTCTAAGAAGTTAATCATCATGACCTACTTTATGGTGCATATCAATAGCTCCAATTTGAGTGCCAATAGCCAAAATTATGACACTAAACGATGATTTCTCGCTTTTTTGGATTAAAAAAAAAAATCTTTATCTCGGGATCTATTTATTAGACGTACAGATGTCAATTTTCACTCAAATTGGAGCCAGTTAAGTGCGCCATAATGCAGTTCATGATGATTATCTTCGTAGGAAAAACAGTTTTTATTATTTTTGCCAAAATACATTCACAATATAGTGATTTCTCGCTTTTTGGAAAAACAGATTGTTTTTTTTTTAAATACTTTATCTCGATTATTGAAAGCAAACTTAAATAATATGAGTGGTTATTCTGAGGAGTATACGATAAAAGTTTCATGAGGATAAAAGTTTTAATGAGGATAAAAGTTTTGTTATATGTTGTTGTTTTTTTAATTTCTTAGCAGATCTACGATCTTAATGCAGAGCTTCTTGAACAATTTAATCAAATAGGCAGGCCTTCCTTTTGAAGTCCAATCGAATAATTGTCTGACTTGCGACCATCTTCTTCGGCTGCATTTAAAAATAATTTCAAAGCCGTTCAGTGTAAGTCAAAAAACACTACATAACCTAACGAAATAAAGCCAAAACTCATTCGAAAAATGTTTAAATCAATCAGAAAGTATAAAACACTCGCTTTTTAAAGACAAACCATTTCCGAGTGGCCAAATGAAATTAGTACACATTTCAGAAGCTAAAAAGTTATTGTTTGATCATAACTCAAAATGTTTACCTTTTTAGCTTTTGGTTTTTTATATAATGATCATTTGAAAGATAATGAAATACCCTAAAAAACAAACATGAAATCGGACCATTATAAGCAAAGATACAACGTATTGAACTTTACATGCATGTTTTTTTAAGTATTCTGCACATATTACCGATGAAACTCGTTCACTTTTGTTTATTTTTTTGATAATTCTACATCTCTGAGGGGATACACCACATTTTTTAAAAAAATATAACTATTTGGAAATAATAAAACATTCTGTAATAAATTGCAGCGTCTTTTTATTTCCGAACATTAAATAAAAGTTTAAATTTATGACTTCATATTCTCTTCCCATTTGTAGTTACTCTGTTGGAATAAAATTACTCCATGTTATGCGCTAAATGAATAACAGAGCATATAAATAAATTCGATATAAATGATTTATAATTATATATATTTATAAGTTTAGAGAATATTATACTGTTTAAGCGACCAATTTGAGTCAAAATTATGATCATATCTGGCGGTGGAATGACAAAGGTGTTGCCCAGCGAATGTTCACACAGCTCGTTCCCAAGCTGATGGGCCAATATCCACCTTGAGAAAATTCCTGTTGTATACTCACATCTTTTGTTTCCATCCCGTTTACAAAGAGATTCTTCAACTCGACGGGTAGCCAACTTTAACATGAATGTATTTGGAACATTTCTAATATTTCCTATAATGGTATTTAACTCAAGGCATTGTTTTGGTTTCCCCCAATAATATCCTGATGAAAATGATATCAAGGTTTGATGAACCCAGAGGTTCGACGCCGATAGGATTAACAATCTTTGCACATGCAAACCTTCCACCACTAAACTCCATCCAAACTCACATCTTAAAGGGTCATCTTCACCCCTTTTAGTTGTTCGCTCGTTATCCAAACCCACACATTTGAACACCTATTTCAGTCACCGCGATGCGCAGTGCATCAAAGTACCGGGGGTTTGTTGGACAAAAATCTATCGATTGTGGATTCTTATAGAAAATGCCATGATGATTACGAATATATACCATGAATAGAATCAAAAATGGCTATTTGGCAAATAATAGCCAGAAAACCCCGCTGAAAAACAGTTTTTAGTAGATTTTTTTAAAACATTTATGAGTAGAAATGATATGAATAATTTAAATAACGAACTATCAGTTCAGTTTTCAACTATTTACAACGATTATTCATTTTATTAAAACAATTTAACATTCTGCTGAAACCAAGACGCACAGAGGTCACGAAATTTTTGGAGGTTCCTTGCGCCACTGTCCAATTTACTGTTGCAAGGCAGGCTAGCTTGTAAATGCATATAGCTATCTAATGTATTTTTATTCTCGTCGGTATTGTTCATTAGCCTTCTCCACATGCAATAGCCAACATAGTTTTTCAAAAGCTAAAAGTATTCGATCGCTCTTTTCATGGTGGAAACACATCTTCGCCAGCCGAGAGTTCGTTGATGAAAATCATATAACTATGTTAAATAACTATAACTATGTGTCATATAACTAAAGTTGCAAGCAGACGGAGCCAAACTATACTGGAAATTAAACCTAATACACAAACAACAAGATTATGTAAAAAGTACACAACGATATTTGACTTTTTTTTTAAAAAAGCTCCTTCAAAGGCTGAGCTTTGAATAAAATTCATTGATCACACTTTCGAGGAGTGCAATTTTCTCTAACGATTGAATATTCCAAATTCGAATATATTATATTAAGTAAATTTCTCGATTTGTGATTTTTGTTTTCCGAAGAAAAGAGATGCACTCAGAACAAGAAATAAATTGTAATTGATAAAGCGGTTATCTCAAAAGAAATTCATTTTTTTAAGTTTGACTATTGTATACTATATCAGAAACAAATTTAAAACCTCTAATAATGGTAGGAATCAATGGTTAGGGTGTGTAAGTTCAAATTTAGATTTTCGTTTACAGGGGTAAATTGATATTTAATCGAGAAATGAAAGCGTAGTAAAAACTGCGAAGCCTAGAAAAGCCAGCTGAGATACTAACGGGCAGCAGAGGTTTCTCCAAGCCCTAGTATCCCAACCCCAACTTTCACTACGCTTCTAATATCTTTCTGATTTCCAACTTATTACAGGCCTTTCTACACCGGATAAAAAAACGTTATTATGATATATTATGATTTCCACTACATTTTAAAAAAAATTTATTTTCAATAATATAAAATATTTTTATGAAAAAAATTATCAGCTATTCTATACCCTTTCATAATTTTGCTACCTGAACACAATATTATTATAATTTCTTGCATATAATACAGAAAAATATGTTTTCTGGTAGAATTTATTCAATTTGATATCACATGAGTAGCCCAGTTGCAAACACGGCCAGATCCATTTTTGTCACAAAATGAGTTAGACATTGATTCCGTCAGGTGGTTTCATCCTATATACAATACTAAAGCTCTTTCCTTACCAAAACGGTTGGAAATGTGATAAAAATGCATTTGATTACGTGATTTCTCTACAAAAAAAGGCCAGCTCCACAAGCCCTTAGTTTCAAACACGGCCAAGTACAGTGGAGCCAATCACGGTACAGTATTCGGACCTCGTGACCCCGAACAGCTTCACTTGAATGTTTACTGTTTTATTTTAGCTGTTGTGGTAAAATAATTAATGAAAGTTTTAATTATTACCTATTTTTTTTCTTTACTGCAGGATTCCGTAGGGACGTATTCTTATGTCCTCAAGTGATTGGCATGAGTTGAGGTGTTCTCCAATCATCTCTCCATTGTTGCAGAGGGAGCAGTCTGGAGGATCTGTAATCCCAATCCGATGTAAGTGCTGTTTTTTTCAGGTAATCGTGAATAATTGTGATTCGGAATTAGGTAACTGTCCTCAAGAGAGGTTTGGAGGGAAACGTCCTTATTCCTCCGATAACATACTCCGCCTCTTCCCTTCAACTATTTCAGAATTGTTCTGCCTTAAGTAGTCTTTTAATATTCCTTCTTAAGTGAGTAATTCTTTTTAACTAAGAGCTCGAAGGGATTGGTCTGTCTGCAATTCTTTCTTTACAAGCTTGTAGTCTTCTTCATTCTCATAAACTCCATGATGTCCCGAAACCCATTGGAGTGCAAGCTCCGTTCCATTTAGCATTAGTTGGTGGGCAAGGTATCTGCAGATCCTTTAGGTATCTGCTCTAAAAACCGTCAAGACAGCTGCCTGAGAATCAACCAAAAGTACCACTTTTTTCTAATTTACCTTGATCGTTTCCTCAAGTGCCATTCGGATTGCTGTAACTTCTGCCTAAACGTTTGTGGTTAAGCCACTAGCTGGAGTCGCAAGTTGGAAGTGTTTGCAGTAAATGCCTGCTCCTGCGTTTTTCTTTGCTTCTTTGTTTCTTACTCAGATCCATCTGTATACACGTGCACTCAGTCTTTTTCTGGAAACCTTTCAGTCAGATATCTACATTAAAATACCAAGTAAGTAAAAAAACTTGCTAAAAATGAAAGACAGGAAGCTTGTAATAAAAAAAAAAAAAAAAGTTAAGTGAGTCGTTTATTTCCAAAATGAATCCTAATCATCATTGAAAAATGTTCAGTAAAACTACAATAATACCACGAAAAACTATAATTTCTATTCCAATTGTGATATCAAAACCAATTTGTTTTTTAATATATTAGAAAAATCTTCATTCTTGCACATATTTCCAAAAATCGTTGATTCCACATTAGATTAATAATAATTAAAAAACATTTAAATTTTAAATAGGCCGCGATTTCCAAAAAAAATCGTTTAGAGTTCATTTTGGAAATAAACGACTCAAGTGTATTATCTTTTTAAAAACCAACCTCAAGAGATTACGTTCATAATTCCATGTCTACAGTTTTTGCTACAAATACTACTTAGAGTTATGTAATGTAAATAACAAACTTTTTACTTTTAATATTATATATCACATCTTTTACACATTCAATTTTAATTACTTATTAGTATCCAAATTAAAATAATTAGCAACATTAATGCTTCTTTTCTATAGTAAAAGGTTTTTCCATGCTCATGAAAAATTTTGCAAAGTGGACCCACGAGCTACTCATATCTCTTTCATACAAGATAATAAGGTTAATGGTATCGATAAATCTCATACCTTTTATACAGATTTCAAATCTGAAAAGATTTGCAATATTCATATTTCATGTTGAAACTTATTTTATGAAAATTACAATAAAATAAAATTTAATAAATAGTATGCAACGAATGATTCCAATGATTTGTAATACTACCCAGCTGTAATATGAGTTCTTTGCACATTCCATGCTTACTCGCCCAAGGTAGGAGGGATCTATGGTAGTTATTGTTTTCCTGAAATTTCTGCATTTACGCAAATTAGGATCCTCTGAGTCCAAAAAAGTGGTTTTTTTCACTATTTTTAAGGTTAGCTCAGCCTTAAAGAACGCGAATATTTTAGATAATCTTCTAATGCTTATTTATAAACAATTATATCGCAAGCCGCGAATGAAAGGGGCACAATTCAACAAAACATGTTATTGTTAGAACGAACGTTAGACACCGGTCAAGCCCTCAGGGTGTTTCCTAAAAACGTGTTGCTGGTAGATCATCTATTGCGCCTATTGGTTTGGTCTGATATTTGAGGACTGGCTTCCCTTTGGGATAATAGGAGTCAAACTATTAAAATCTCTGACGTTAGAAATTCTGAGTTGTGCCTCTTTCATTTGTGATATTTTTCAGAACGGGATTACATAAAAAACGACGTTAATCGAATTGTTTTTTGGTTTTTTATACTGGTGAGTTGATGTACTGTACTATTTCTGGGTGACTTAGTGAAAATATTGTCAAAAACCTTGCTTAAACGCTGATGATCCTCAAATGTTTATGGAAATCCATCCCTATGCTAGGGACATTGTTTTTAAGCATTAATTTATTCATTAAACATCTGAAACTGTATTTGAATTTTCCGAATGCAACAAAATTATATATTTTATTTTACGAAATAAATTACTTATTTGTTTAAACTCTCAAAAAACCTCTCAAAAACGTCAAAGGAGTGGAAAAAAAAATTACATTTTAAATGTTTGTAATGGTCTTCTAGCTTTTGAACATATTCATGTCCTGCGTTTGTGTGATTTCGTCTTGAAACCTTACTTTAAAGAGGTTATATGAAGAATTTATAAACGAGGTGACTCCACTGTTTATGTTGGTGAAAGGGAGGTTTAAGATGTAGAACACATTTTAAGTTGTAAGAAAACCCGGACCTTACAAAAATAATAAAATGTGACCAAAAATTTAAAATAAAATATAAAATCATCTTTTTACCCCACCTTTTGTTAATGCTCGCGCATAAGAGACCACACTAATAATCGATTTTTGTTATAAATGACAGTCAAAAAATTCTTCTCCATACTGTATGATACTACTATTCAATACTATGTAATACTATTTGATGTTAAAAAAAAATTTCTTCAGATGTTCTTATAAATAATTAGATTAATGATTTCATATTATCATATCATTATATAGAATGATTTAATATATTTTGTTAAACTTCCCTCATTTGTAGTAAATTTGACGCTGAATCATTTCTTTTATAATTATGGATCTTCAAATGCATTACTGCAGAGCTAAACGCCATAAAATAAAAATTATCACCATTAGTTTAAATTAGGAGAATTCCAAATTAATAGCCTTAAATATCTTATGTTAGAGTTTATTATAAAACAATCAATGTTTCGTCAGTTTTGGACTTCAAGGGTTAGGAGTTTGGAAAAGTTCTCCTCTTTCCCCCATAAATTTTAAAGCCCAAAAAATTGGGAAATTTGAGATTTTAGAACCTAATTAAAACTGCTAAAATTGTGGTAAAACATTTTACTCATAGAGTTACTAATTGTGACATAATTGTGGAATTAAATTGGCTCTATCATTTCTTAATCTATATTGATTGATTGCATAAATTTCATAATGTACTTATTGTTAGTTCGAAAAATAAAAGTAATTAATAATAACTATAAATAATTAAAATAATCAAATTTGTTTGTAAATATTGGAATTTACTCCCTCTCCTCAATAAATTGCTGTAGCATCATTCAAGCTCACAAATGGTAAAATAAATTTAAGGCAGCTCATGCACGCCATCACGTACCAATGTTTTTTTCGGAAACTCGAAGACGTAATCATTTTTCAAAATAAATGAAAGTTCTAATCATAAATCATAAATTCATAATCATTTTTACCAAAATACCACAACTTGTTTTAAATTATTAAAAAGGCAGTGTAATTACATTTAGTTATATGTATAAATATACTATATATATTTTATCGATAGTTTTATCCTTATTAAATTCTTAGTTTAGATGAGAAAAATTAGGAGAAGAAACCGGATTTCCCTGTTATTGCATCTCTTATGTCTTGCATAAAATTGCATACTTTGTACTTTTTGGGCTAAATTAGATAATTTCATAGTTAATACCATAAAATTGAATGTTTGAACTACATTTCCCAATAGGTATAGGTAAGTTATTGTATTGATTTTATTTTATCATATTTTTTTTTCTTAAGAAATCTATCATTAAATTTATAGGTTTTATAACTATTACATTTAGTTATATGTATAAATATACTATATATATTTTATCGATAGTTAATTTAATAAATCTGTCTTTATCAGTAAGAAAGAGCGAAAATTTTATCTTCAACCGGATACTCAATCTTCTGGAAATTTCTTTTAAAATCATATTAAGCAGTTCTTCCAGCTATTATGATTGATTATTACAATATTTAGATGTTATTAGTTTTATTTTTCAAGGGTCAACTGGTTGAAATCCCAATTAATAATGACAGCCTGAAAGTTGGTGTTAGCATCATGTCGTCAGACATCAAATATAGCATGTATTTATCTATTTATTTAATAAAATAAAACTAACAGATTTAGTTAAATTTGCAAATATTAATTTGTCGATAATTTAGGAGAAAGAACAATATGAAAGATTTAGTAGCATTCATTTAGGAACAAAAAAATCATGAAAAAATGCTCGGAGTCTTTTCAAATTATCCACATTGTTGCTTGCGTCAACAAAAATTATTCACATCAATTCCGATAATCGTAAGTATAAAAATAAATAAATTTGTTGTTAGCAAAAAAATTCATAAACATGCATCATGATGTTTGACGAATCCCCTCTCAATGTGAAACTATATAAAAAGATTTTCTTTAGCAAACCAGAACAAACGTTTAATTTCAACCGGATTTTCGTGGATCCAAAAACTCAAAATGTGCAAAATAGAGCACTAAAAACCAAAAATTTGTATATAATATCTTAAATATGCGAAATTATCTTTTTTGTTTAATTTATAATATTAATATATGCTAAGCTTATCTAACGTTTTGTTAAAAGTTACAGCCTCTGTATTAAAATAACGTGTAAAGTGTAATAACATGAGAAAAAAAACTAATTCTAATTCAATAATAAATTATGATTAACCTAAATTTAAATTAAAGAGAAACTTTAACCTATAAATTTAATGATAGATTTCTTAAGAAAAAAAAATATGATAAAATAAAATCAATACAATAACTTACCTATACCTATTGGGAAATGTAGTTCAAACATTCAATTTTATGGTATTAACTATGAAATTATCTAATTTAGCCCAAAAAGTACAAAGTATGCAATTTTATGCAAGACATAAGAGATGCAATAACAGGGAAATCCGGTTTCTTCTCCTAATTTTTCTCATCTAAACTAAGAATTTAATAAGGAAAAATAAAATAAAATTAAAAACAACAAAGATTTAGATACTTACCAATATATGTAACATGGAAAATTTGGTTCAAATGTTCAATCTTATGCTATTAAAATTGAAATTATCTAATTCCGTCCAAAAAAAAAAAAAAATGTCCAATTTTGTGCAATATTAAATTTTAATATATATTATTCTATAGATCGTGAATCGGATAGATAATCGATTTTAAATGTGTAACACAAGCGAATAAAATGTGCAATAACAGGAAAATCCGGTGTCTTCTCCTAATTTTTCTCATCTAAACTAAGAATTTAATAAGGAAAAATAAAATTAAATTAAAAACAATAAAGATTTAGATACTTACCAATATATATAACATGGAAAGTTTCGTTCAATGTTCAATCTTAAGCTTGAATTAAGCATGAATCGTACGGTTTTAAAGGTGTTTCACAGTAGCGAATCAAATATTCATTGACATGGAAATCCTGTATATAAGAAATCCAGTAGATATAACTAATAAATGAATCGATTTCGGAGTCATAGCATTAGGAGCGTAAGTAGAATTTGTTTTTCGGAGTGGGGATTTAACAATATAAAGATAAGTAATCACTTGAATGTCTATAATCGCCTAATTGGGAGGAAGTTTAAAGAATGAGTATGGAAATTGAATACAAAATTATTGTTAAAAATTATCTAAAATATAAACTTTTTTTTTTACGTACATTTCGGGGAGAGGGAGAGGATACACCCCTTCTCCCAAATCCTCTCCCTCTGCGTACGCCACTGTAAAGCATTAGAGGGTAGGGGTGGTGAGGGTAACTTCCCCAATGCTACCGACACTGACGTATTCAAACTCAATCAATATAGTACTAGCTCATTAATTGATTAACGCTAGCTTAGTTAATAAAGCAACCTTTGACTATGCCCGGTGGCCAATAACATCAGTAGCAAAGGTATAAACTTATCCTGGGCTATTTTGCCAAACTAGAATGCGTATAACTTTTGTCTAACACACGAAAACCTTACCATACCCCTATTCTTTGAAACAGAAAAATGAAAATTGTGCCATAGCAGTTGATACATGACTTTTGAATATACATTGAATTTAACCCATATGAAGCTGACTATTGCTGATAAATAAATATAGAGTAAATAAAAAAGCATTGTAAGGTTAAATTTTTGTATCCAATAATTTTCTTAGTGATTCTTAAACTTTATATAGAGTACGAAAAGAAATACTGTTTTATGCATTTAATAATTTTCATTGGTTTCTAATAATCACATTACTACAGAAATATTGTTTTTGGTTTTTTCAACACAAAAATCTCAGTTCATTAAAATATGTTTCATACATCTATGATTATAACTGCTGATGATAATGTTTTTCTAATAATAATTCTATTAGTTAATTGTATTAACATTAATATTATAGCAGTGGAATTGCTTGAAATTGCTTTGTAATATAAAAGAATTGGTCGAAAATGTTACAGTTGGGCGGTCAGGTTAGCTGCGGAGTATTGGAAAGTAGGTTGACTTAATGGCCAGCAAATATCTCAACATCTTACATGTAATACGTTAATTTCATCAAACGTTATTATTTTTTTAATAAACTTTTAGAATTTTACAAATAAAGCTAGTTGAGAATGGCATTTGATTTAGTTCATTATACATAAATAGAGTTTGAGAACAAGGATCAGGAAGGCAGGGAAGAGAGAGCGGCGAAGGAAAGCAGTGCAGCCAACACTGGCTCTAGAAATATCCCCGCTCTCTGACTCAGATACGTGGTATGCCTGCTCTTTCACAACGTCCTCGAGCAACAGACCCGGACGCCTATTGCACCATTGCCGCTCGTTTGAGCAAAAACTCCCCTCTCTTTGTACATATCAATATTATGCCAAAGGTCATCAAATCAGTTACCGACTTCATTAAAAATTTTCAGTACATTTGTTTAAAAATTATTTGTTTAAAAAAATCCTATGAAATATTTCAATAAACCTTGATTTATATATCGTATCAACATAGGTTACTAATTCGAAAATTTGTGTTTCTTTTCTTAAAAATTATTTGTTTTTTCATAATTACAGATTTTAATATCTCATAATTATGTTTCCATATAAAACAAAAGTTATATTTATCATTTAAAAATATTTTCTAGCCAGTCGAAAACATATAGTATTAATGTTTTCTAATTAGGTTAAAATACAATTCAAAAAATCTTATCTTTGTGAATCAATAATCGGTTAAATTAGTCGTAGTACCCAGCAGCGCCACTAGATGCCGCTAGTCTAGAACTGTTTCACCACAGCATGATTTGACATGACAAATTTCTATAGTGAAATTCTCTAATGTTTTAAGATTTATTAGTTATTAATTCTTTAATATCGTTTGAGAACTTGAAACACCGCAAATATTCTAATGAAATATTGGAAAGCAAATAAATTAGATCTCCAACAGATGGCAATTGTTCCTCTTTTTCTTTTTTTTTGTTTCGTTTATTAGTTTCGCTTTCACCTCGTTTCATTCCGGAACTCAGCTTATTTCGTGGCTGTTACATTTCCAAATATAAAGTAATATAATAATATAATATAAAGTTCATGTTGTTTAGTTCATGCTTAAATAAAAATTACAACTGAATTTAATAGTTTAGTTGAAAAATATCAAAAGATCGTTTTAGTTGTTTTCTCCTTTACAGGCCCAATAACAGACATTTATCTTGAGAATTCTTAAGATTCTTTTTTGAAATACTCTAAAATATAATATATAAAATGAAAAATGAAAATATACTAAAATAATAAATATATATAAAAAATGTGTTATTTGCCTACAAAATTCAAATTAGACTAACTTTATATATAAATACTTGATATGTATATTTTTTTTTTTGCCATCTTGGACTAATTTTTTAATTCCAAAGTTTATTAATCAATATACTACATATATATATATATATATATATATATATATATATATATATATATATATATATTATATATATATATTATATATATATATATATATTGTTAATCTAATTTGAATTTTATAGGAAAATAAAACAAAGATCCCAGAGCAATAAAGGAAAAGTCAATTAGTTTTTTATTAGTGAATTTATAAAATATTGATGTCATTATAGAAGTTAAATTTAATAGTGTAAGTATTTTATTAATTAAGTAAGTATTTATTAATAGCCATTTTATTAATTTCTTCGCAAAAAAACTGATATTTCATGTCATAAAACCAAATAATATCTCCTTACGATTATTAGAATAAGTATATATAGATTATATATATATATATATATATATATACATATATATATATATATATATATATATATATATATATATATATATATATATATATATATATATACATAACGTTCTGTTATTCCTAGAAATAATTTTGTTGATTTTGTTGAGTTGAATATATATGTTGATTTAGTAAAACAACGAAACAAAGTATTATATTAACAAAAAAGTAAAATGATAATCATTTTAACAACATATTTTAAAACAATATATTTTTTTGTGAATGTGACCAATTTTTTTATTGGTGCGGTTTTCAGAACTTTATATGTTAAAAAAATGAAATAAATAATAATTTAAAAATTTATAAAATGAACTGGGTATGTATCTAAATTAGTTGCTGTTTTTTAAAGTATTTTAAATTAATTTTTTTCATATATTGAAGTATTAAAGGCTTTGTTGAATAATAATTCAATGAAAAATAGAAAACGTATTATTTTAATTTTATTATATTAATGAATTAGGTTGTATAAAATGTACTTTTTAGGGCAAAATGTAATAATTAAAATGAAGAAATGTAAGTAATTGAATAATCGAATTTATTAAGAAACTTTTTTAGTAACATTATACAATTATTTTAAATAAACATGCATGAAAGAAAAGTAAATTGCATCATTAAAGTATTATTTGTTGTAAAGTTCTTGAGGCAATGCATACAGGAATAATTAATATATTAATGCTATTACAAAGTTCCTTCAATTATAATTGTTAAAGAATGGACTTATTTAATTTAAAAAAATACTATTTTTGATTAACCAATGAAGACATCGTGCAATATGGGGTGTGTGCTATTACCAAAGACCGATTTTATGCATTAAAAACCTCCAGAATATGTCATATATTATGCAATAAAAACCTCTAAAATATGCAGCAAAAAATCTCTAAATATGCAGTAAGACAGCTAAACTATTCAAATATATTAATGTGCCTAAATAAAGTCCTGAACTAAGAAAGAAATTGAACTAGGGATTAAAAATTAACGAAATGATTTTAATTTTTTTTTTTTCGTCAACCAAAATATACACATACTTGTTCCTTTGTTTTTCACATTATGTTTTAAAAATTATGTTCAAAATTATATTCAAAATTTGGTTTAAGAAAAAAAAAAACAACCATTTGAAATAATTTTTAATTCCTTCTTCAATTTCTATCCTAGCCATAATACTTATAATATATACGATTTTTAATGGTTAATTAAAAACAATCTGAAATTCTTTTTAAAAACTAAATTATCAAAATAATACTAGCTTGCAATTGGTAACAAAAGAAAGACTGTAATAATGTATTTAAAAAGGATAACTAATTGACAAAATTAAAAAATATACAAATAAATAAAACGCTAATAATACCGCTTGTTTAGAAAGTAAGCAACAAACTGAAATTGAAACTGAGTGTGGTATTTAAAAAGACGAGAAGGAGAGATGGAAAGCCGAAAAATGAAAAAAATCCATATTCAAAGAAGTCAGTATGTAATTGAAGGTAATATTATTTCATTGGTGTGTTGTTGTTCTGTTTATTGAAAATGAATCTACCATTGTAATCTGGAATCTCATGTTAAATATTCTTTTTTAATGTTTAATTTCCAAGTTTTTTTTTTACTAAATTGAAATTATCAAAATATGTAATTTCATGCATTTATCATCAAATAAGCTAAAATGTGCAAAATAAAATGCGGTTGATTCCATCTGAGTACTCTGATTTGTAACCATCAACTGCTTGAAAAAAATGCACGCAATCAAAGAATGCAATTTTATAAAAATCTGGGTTCTGGTCATATTAAGCAATGAATATCAAAATATGAGGTTATTTATGAATCACTAAAAAAAACACTATGTTATTTTTTAAGTGAAGTTGTATTACTATTAAAAAAGCTCATATATTGTTTGTGGCCATAAACATTGTTATTTAATTTTACTATAATTTAACAGTTCTATTGTTTATGAATATTTTATAAAGCCTATTCTATATAATCACATTATGAAATAAACATAACATCGAATATATATATATATATATATATATATATATATATATAATATATATATATATATATATATATATATGTGTGTGTGTGTGTGTGTGTGTGTGCACACATACATACATATTGTACGTACTTACATTTACATAAATAGACCCTATTGATGTAATTAAATAAACAAATAATTCATTTGTATTTTTGAATGATACAGAAGAGCAACTAGTTGCTGAGATTGATTTGTTGATAATATTCCATATTGAGTTGAGTAAAGAAAGATGTTCAAAGTTGAGCTGACGTGGATGGTAGGAGTGGGAGGAACTGGTTTTATAAGGACTTTTGTATCGTCAGCTGCCCTCGGCTCATCCGCTCTTCTGTCACATTTATAAAAATATTGCCCTCTCTTGAACATTAACACTCTATATAATAAACATAATACAAAATTATCATCACAAGGATACCAATAGTAAATTATTGTATAAATATTTAGAAAATAAATTAGTGAAATTTCAAACCTACGGGATTGATGCATTATTTATTTATTATAAAAACACCAAAATACGAAAAACCAAATTGTAGTATTTAATTATATTCACTCAGATATTTAATACTTAAAATCAATAACTTGTTTGTAAATGTAAATTTTGTTAGAGCAATTAATAGTAAGCTGTACTCTATAAAAAATATATTTATCGGTTTCTCTACTAAATTGATTATGAAATATTTATTTAAATTTCAAAGTTGTATACAATTTGATTTTAGTAACAATGTTATAGATTTTTTTTTCATTGCTTCAATTATAAATACGCATCTGTAAAAAGCAAGAAAATAATAAATTTGAAAAAAAAATCATCAAAATTTATCTGTATTCTAACAAATTTAAATGTAATTGTTAAAAAATAAAATTAAAATGAACCATAATTGGAGCTTAAATTAAATTTCAAATTTACTATTCATAATTCATTAATACATTTGCAAAAAAGTCGATCCGTGTTACGTAAGTTGCTACTTAATTCCAATGATGTTCCATTATAATTTTATTAAAGTAGCATTTAAATGTTTAAGAATACAAATAAATTCTGATCAAAAAGTTTTAAAAAATTAATATCATTCCAACGTTTTCAGTAAAAATGTTATAATTTCTTATTTTTAATTTTTTTCTTTGGTAACTAATATAATTTTTTAAACGACCTTTATAACTATGATTTATCATGAATCTTTTCTCGGATAATATACTAAGACCAATCATAGATAATCTAAATAATCAAAATAAAGTCTCATATTAATTCTTAATTATAGTAAGAATTTATTATGTGTTCGAATTATCCATGAATCGCTACCCAATGTTTTGGAATCAAAATAAATATTTCATTTTACCTACTCATATTTTTGATTTTATTTTGAAAAAAGTAATATAATGTGCAAGATTCTGAGTTGTTCTGTCTTGCGAGTATAGAATTTCTGTAAGAAACATTATAAAAAAACAAAACATTAAGTTGATGTTTGAAGAACGCAGATTTAATTTCTGGAAAAAAAAAACATTAAAAAAAAAGAAGAAAATTCTATATTGTTTAAATGTATCTCGAAAACATGTTTGATAACTGTGATTTCGAAGAACTTTGAATTTATTTGTTAAGTTTTAGTGGGTAGGATGAGTAGGTGTGCTTGGACATAAAAATCCAGAATGATTTTTTCATATTTAATATTTTTTAATGAATTCTTATAGGTATATATTGCAAAGTTTGGAACTTTATGTGGATAGGTTTCCCATCTCAAATGGTACAAAAAGCCAAGAAGTGATTTATCACATGTTAGGAATTCCAGGAAAGAATAAAAAATAATGAAAATAAAATTAAAGGAAGGAAACAATTAATTGAAAACGATTTGGTCTCGATTAATTGTTCTTCGGTACATACAACGACAAAAAAGATATAAATATAAATATACCTACAAAAATATGCATGCAGGTATTATTGATAGGTTATACACATGGATATAAAATCTTTCCATAGGCACACATATCACCAAATTATGGTTAATTGTCGATCGCAAGTTAATTATTTTAAATTAATCTTAGGCCTTTGACAAAGGTAGCATAGAAAAAGCTACAAGTAAGTGTACCGTTTTCTTTTAGGACTACACTCAATCCTGTCTGTAATCTGGGCTTATCTGCTTCGAACATTCTGTCCATCATCTCTTCACTTATTTTACTATAAAAAATTCTCTTAGTTTCATCTCTTGGCAGAAATGTTTATCTTAATATAAATTCGTTTTGACATACTTCATTTGATTGTTTAATTTCAATACTTTTTTTTTTTTTTTTATCAGCGAATTATAATAATAACAAAAGCACGTAATCGTTTGAAGTTTTACTTTTATAACATTATGTAATTTCAACAATATAATATATTTTAAATGTAGTATTATAGCAAATGTTGCATTTAATTTGGTCATAAGTTAATGCATAATCCAAATTATTCTAGCCATGCATATAAAATATTAAGAATTTATAAAATGATTTATAGAAATGATTAAAACATTTAATAGACTTATTGACAATTAGAAATAAGAATGTTTTCTTCCTAAGTATCATAGAAATGCTAAACTGAATGTGTTGTAACCTTCGGGCGAGAAAACAGAATAGATTATTTGAATACTACCTTGAACGAGGTCACGAAAAGTTGAGTGTATATAACCGAATTATTACAATTTGTGTTTCTACTACAGACTAAGTTTTTTATATATATATATATATAATATATATATATATATATATATTATATATATATATATATGTATATATATATATATATATATATATATATATATATATATATATATATATATATATAATAATAATACATAAACAGAGTTTTTTTTTTTTAAATATTATGTTGCGTGGTCAGCATCCACCCTCAACCGTCAGGTTTTCTCCACGATCCTTTCAATGATCAAATACCCACCCATCTCACATTATAGAGCCTACTTGTGCCCTAGGAGGAACTCCCGACTCCAGAGTCGATACACGACTGGTAGAACAGAAAAAGGGCGTTCTGTTATATTATAAGACAAAACTATAGACCTGGGAATTACGTGGCTATAATCAATTCAAATATTTTTAAATAGTTCAAAATTATATATTGTTGATATCCCAATCTCGCACCGTCAAAAAGTGAGGGTCATGTCCTACACTGTAGGACCTGCAGGAGCTTGTGAAAGTTCGGCGCACTTGACAAGGATTTGGTCTTGTAAAGATCTCTTCATCCTCTGGTTGTCAGGTATCACCCATTCTGGAATCT